>JADNRY010000459.1:0-46952 GCA_015501585.1 Rhodocollybia butyracea | reverse complement strand
CGACAGAAAGACACAGGTGAGTGCTATGCATAAAATTTTTCCTTTCAAGCCTGAGCTAGTTTCTCATGCAACACATCAGATGCTCGATGTTTATTTTCAATGCAATTCTCTCATCCAATTGCTCTGGCCCCACTCTCTCACCTTCCAGCAGCAGCAAGCTCAGCAGTTATCATTGAAAGCGGGACCACATATGGAAAATCAGGCTATGTTGGAAAAGAACATATCTATTTGCCACCTCTAACTCTTAGTACCTCGTCTATGCTCCAGACTGAATGGTCTATGAACAGTCAGAAAGACCAAGACCAAGACCGAGATGCAGGGGATGGGGATATTGAAACTATTGAAATAAAAGAGAGTTCTCAGCGACAGTGGTAGAACGACGCTATATTATGTACCTATTGAAATAAAAGAGAGTTCTAGGTACACAGTCAGTAAATAGAGTAAAGAAACAAAGAATGTAAGTACTAACCTCAGCGACAGTGGTAGAACGACGCTGAGGTGCTAATATCTATGTAAAAACTAAAAGAATGTGATACACGTAATGTATGTAAGGTAACGTACATCTGAATTAGTGGTCAGGTGACATTTGCGAGCTGAAGCGCAAATGTCATGTGCCCATGAGGTAAAAGTCCACGAACGTATAGATAACATAAGTAGATAAGATATCATCAACTTTTAACACTCCCACTTGGGCGTGGCTTCATACCTAGCATGCGCACAAATGCCAAGTGCTTCTCACCAGATAATCCTTTGTAAATCCATCAGCAGCTTGTTGGGCAGTTGGAACATAGTCCAGATCAATCTGGCCATCAGAGATTGCAAAACAAATAAAGTGGTGACGAAGTTGAATGTGCTTCGTACGGGGATGATCAGCAGGGTTCTTGGAAAGAGCAATAGATGACATATTATCACCCAACAAGCGAGTAGGCTTGGTTTGCTGAAAACCTAGCTGTTCAAGGAGTTGACGGAGCCAAATAGCTTCCTGTGCTGTACGAGTAAGAGCCATGTACTCAGCTTCAGTAGAAGAGAGTGCTGGGGAGGTTTGAAGTTTGCTGCTCCAACTAATAGCAGCTCCGCACATGAGGAAAACATATCCACTAGTGGATCGTCGAGTATCCACATCACCAGCCCAATCCGAATCAGAATATCCAAGGATAAGGGAGATGAGTTCATCTATGATCGTGCCATCATACTCAATAACCCAGTCTTTGGTACCACCCAAGTAGCGAAGACAATGCAGAGCTTCATTTAAATGAATCTCACCTGGATTTGAGCAGTAGCGGCTCAAAATACCTACAGCAAAGGCAATATCTGGGCGTGAAGCAAGCATGGCATACATGAGAGTACCAATGAGAGCCTGGTATAGCGTGAGTCTGTCAGCCATAGCCTCTTTTTTGGCGTCTGTGGATGGGAATCAGCTTTAGAAAGCTTAACTCCAGATGATAAGGGGGTGCGACGTGTGATGCCATCATTACAGTGGAAACGTTTGAGTGATTCCTCAATGTATCTGGTCTGAGAGAGCCGAAGGACATGCTTTTCTTGGTCATAGTCAATGGCAATGCCAAGCAACTGTGAGATAACACCAAGATCCTTGATCTTAAAGCGTTGGCCAATCCGGTGCTTGATCTCCTGCATGAATTTGAGATCATCGCATAAAATCCCAATATCATCAACGTAAACAGCAATAAAGCAGATGGACTTGCCACGTTGGAGGACATAAATGCAGTAGTCAGCATGGATACGACGGAAGCCAAGTTTCTCGAGCTCTGCATCAAGAAGTTTGTTCCAGACACGGGAGGCCTGCTTGAGGCCATAGATAGAGCGGCGGAGACGAACAATTTTACCAGAATGTTCACTAATGCCGTTTGGGAGGCGCATATAGAGCTCCTCTTCCAACTCACCATTGAGAAATGCGGTATCAACATCGAGATGGTGGAAGTGAAGGCCTAGACGCACGGCGAGGGCGCAAAGGACACGAATGGAGGTAAGTTTGACCACAGGGGAAAATACCTCATCAAAGTCTAAACCAGGCATCTGGGAGAAACCTCGAGCAACTAAGCGTGCCTTGTACCGCTCAATGGTCCGTCAGGGAGGCGCTTAATCTTAAAGACAAGCTTGGAGCTAATAGCACGGCAACCTTTAGGCAAATTGTCAATAAACTCGAAAGTTCCCATATCAATGAGAGACTTGAGCTCTTTGTCTACAGCTTTCAGCCAAGAGGCGGAGTCAGGACCGCGGAGTGCTTCCTGCAGAGTGCGGGGCTCTGAGGCTCCCTGAGCATGGACAGTGGCCACGAAGGCCATGGCAACACTTCTGCAACATCTGGTCTATCGCCTGGTGCAGGTTCTGGAGGATCTGGCGCAATGTCAGGTTCTTCACGGAAGCGGGCAGGTAGGCGACGAGCACGTGGACCATCTACTTCTGGAACAGGCCCAAGAAGTTCAAGTTCTGTACGACGACGGCAAGCAGGTGGAGCGGTGAAGGGTCATTGGGAGGAGGAAGATCAGGGGAGTATGGGCGAGAGTCACCGACGTTATCCTCAGAATCAACCTCAGAAGATGGAGCAGGAGGATGCGGAACGCTGGAGTCACAGGGGGAGAGTTATCTTCCCATGCATCTCCCACTCGAGAAAAGCCAGGTAGGCCATCTCCAGGCACCTCACCATTGTAAAGGATCTGCGAAAGATCCGGAATGGGTAAAGGCAGGCCAGGAGGGTGAGGACGTTCATCAAAAATGACGTCTCGTGAAACGAAAGTTTTTCGCTTCTTTGGATCCCACAGAAGGTAACCCTTGGTGTGCTCTTTGTAACCAAGAAAGATGCACTTACGAGTTTTAAAGTCAAGCTTTGTACGCTTCGATTTGGGGATGTGAGCATAGGTGGGACAGCCAAAAGGTTTGAGTTCCTTGAGTGAAGGCTTTACGCCAGACCAAGCTTCGTGTGGAGTAGAATTAGGAAGCCGTGAGGTAGGTGAGCGGTTAATGAGATAGACGGCAATAATGACGGCGAAGACCCAAAACCCAGCAGTAAATTTAGCATCATGCATCATGCATCTGGCACGCTCAACGATAGTGCGGTTGAAGCGTTCAGCAATGCCATTTTGCTGTGGGGTGTGAGGGACTGTGGTCTCATGGATAATACCAAGGTTACGGAGATAATGCTCAAACTGATCAGAGGTATATTCTCCACCGTTATCTGTACGAAAAACCTTGAGCTTAAGCCCAGTCTCGAGCTCTACCATAGCCTTCCATTCGCGGAAGCATCGGTACGCCTCCAATTTGTGATGGAGGAAATAAACCCAGCAGTGGTGGGTGTTATCATCTATGAAGGTGATGAAATACCTATAGCCACCATTGATAGAGTTGGGTAATGGACCACAAACATCGGAGTGAACTAAATCTAGTTTCCGACGGGCCCTTTTATTGGATGATGGGAACGGAAATACATGCTGTTTACCGGCTGTACACGACTCGCAGAACTCTATTCGACCTCCCACTTCATCAATGCCCGTTACCATGCCTTTTGCGATCAGACGTTTTATGTTGTCTTGACCGAGATGACCTAGGCAGCGGTGAGCATGATTAATGTCGATATAGCGGGATGTGGTAGCGAGATTTGCGTACTCTTGGGATTTCAGCGGACGGGCGTGAAGAAGGTAAAGACCTCCTTTGGTCTTGCGACCAGATGCAACGCACCGGCCAGAGCTTCGAGCTTTGACAAAGCACTCCTCTCCATCAAAGAGAATGGTGTGTTTGCGCTTGTCAGTGAGCTGAGAGACAGAAATCAGAGTGGCGGCGAGATCCGGGACGTGTAGCGTATTGGGTAGAAAACCAGTGATGATTCCATCCGGCGTATCCATGAGGTACTGAAGAGTACCCTTACCAACAGCATAAATGGTAGACGCATCTCCAAGATGAATGGGGACGGGTTTGTCGAGTTTGGTGTACGAACTGTCTTCGAACCAGTCACGACGTGGACTTAGGTGGCGAGAGCACCCAGAGTCAATGTAACTCTCGTCGTTGCTTGTCTTGGCAAGGAAGGTGGCAACATCAGTGGAGATAAAGACATGGACAGAATCAGAACTTGAATGACGGACAGAGGGAAATTCTGAGTAGGTGGAAGCAACTTTTGCACTGACCTCCTCATCCGATGAGCTATCGCTATCAGAGTGTTGGGCGGCAGCGGCAGTAGGCTTCCTACTAGATCTCCCACTGCTTCTAGGAGCGGACGCAGTGCGGCGGGATGCTTCCTCATCTCGCTTCTTGTGGTTACAGTCTTCGACAAGGTGAGGACCTTTGTGACAGTAGGAACAGAGCGGACCTTTCTTGGGTTTCTTCTTTGGTTTAGATTTCGCTCTAACAGCGGCAGCGTTAGCCGCCTCGGAAGAATCATCACCAGAAGTGAGACGTCGATACTCCGCAATGAGGCGGGAGGTGACAAAAGAAGAGGTGAGCTTGTTTGTTTCAGTAACGGCAGCAAGAGTGACAATGGTAAACGTCTCCCAAGTGTTAGGAGAGTCATCGACAGTACGAGGAAGAGAAGTGAGCATAAGTTCCGCGAGGAACTGGTCTCCAAAAGCATCAGTGTCAGAGAGCTTCTTGTTCTCAAGAGCATAGAAGTTAATGTGATCCTGCATGTTATCACCGTGTTCATACCGTTTATCCATCATACCACGCTTGATATAGAAGGCTTCAAGACCAGCGGTGGTGCCAGCATGAGCTTCCTTAAGCTTAGTCCAGACGTCCTTGGCGGATGTGAGCTTTTCAATGAGAAGAAGCTGTTCCGGCGCAAGGTGCTCTTTGATGATCCCAATAGCCTTGTCATTACGAGTAATTGATTCCTCGTAGGATCGCATATCCTCCCTGTGATCTCGTCTAACAGCAGCCCAGTCAACGGCAGAGGCGTCATTAGGCAATGGACGAGGATTGGAAGGTTTAGGATAGACAGACATCTCTCCACTGCAGAATCTCCAGACCATAGCCCTCTGGAGCTTGCCAGAAATAGGGCCAACCCATCGAGAATAGGTCCCGTAGGTAAGGGTAGGGATTTGAATGGAATCTGATGATGTGGCAGATGTAGGGACATGTGGACGAATGTATGGGATGTGTAGGTGAATGAACAAGTGTGAGAGAGTGAAATGAGTGTGTTCCGAGGTCTTGTGCGCAGTAGAGAAGCTTCGTTAATTCAGTACAGGCTACCGGGGCCCATAACCTATTGAAACTATTGAAATAAAAGAGAGTTCTCAGCGACAGTGGTAGAACGACGCTATATTATGTACCTATTGAAATAAAAGAGAGTTCTAGGTACACAGTCAGTAAATAGAGTAAAGAAACAAAGAATGTAAGTACTAACCTCAGCGACAGTGGTAGAACGACGCTGAGGTGCTAATATCTATGTAAAAACTAAAAGAATGTGATACACGTAATGTATGTAAGGTAACGTACATCTGAATTAGTGGTCAGGTGACATTTGCGAGCTGAAGCGCAAATGTCATGTGCCCATGAGGTAAAAGTCCACGAACGTATAGATAACATAAGTAGATAAGATATCATCAACTTTTAACAGGGGACAGGGAGGCTACACACAACACAGACGATTATCTCGCTTATGTAGCTAACAACAGGTTGAGTGTCATCTTAACCTTGGTATGTAATACCCACTGCATTTTCGGAAAACAAACAAAGGGCATACGCGGCTAATTCCTTACTTGGTTCTCATCTAGGCCACTCTCCTATCTGGGATTACGCTCACCCTACTAGTGTCAACTTTACCACCCAAACCCAGCATCACATTCAAAGCAGCTCTCCTTGCTGTGGTCAGAATGCAGCCCGACTCCCCGGCAATCCTGGGGTCTCACGCTACCATATTCGCGGACGCACTCTGGTTCCTCGGCCTCATATCTAGCTTTTCCTTGGTGCTTCTCTCTGTCTTTGCGAGATGGTGGATCCACCAGTGCTTCTTATCATCCCCGCAGTGTGTCCGCATCCGCTTTTTCTGCTATACCCACTCCAAGAAGAGGATCATGCAAGCCATCATAGCAACGGACCTTCCGCTTTATATGTTTCAGTCCATGTTCCTTCTGATGACCGGTTTGGTAGTGTTCTTGTGGCCTGTTAGTAAAGCCCTTGCGATTGTGATGGGGTGCGCTTGTTATTTTGTGTAGGGTAGTCTTGCCGTTGTCAACAGCAGGAGGTCTTTCGTTTCCCCTTTTTTGTGGGCATTGTGTTTTTGTTTTTGTTTCTGCGATTGTGTTGTCTTTGGTGTTTTAGGAGTGTTCTGAAGCACCCTCCCTCGATTGAAGGGGGATATCGGTCACACAGTGTCGCGCCCATCCTGGGTAGTCTGTCTTTTTTTATAATACTCCTTTAGTTAATGTACTCATATCGTTTACCCTATAGTATTCACATCTTGTATACTTTCAACATTCATGTTGTGTTTACTTTTAACATGTATTCCTTATGTCCAGCCTCCATCGGCCTTTGCCCTAATATAGCTTGTGTACCGATTAAGGCATATAGACGCGAACGTGCAACGATCGCTCACCACCACGTGGCTCTTCAACTTGGTGCTTTTGTCGATGTTTGAGTTGCATTCCACTTCCCCGTTCATCTCTATCTCAATTTTGCATTCCGGTTCAATGTTTCGTTCATATTTACTCTTATTTCTCCAAATTCATTGATTTTATCCAAATCCAACCTCCCCAACTCCACGGTTGAATGGTCTTGACTCCAAGCACTCTTGAAGAGTCGACACGCTGGTCTTCTCTGGGTTCTGGGTCTTGTCTTCTCTAAAGACTGTTGTAGGTGATCGGCGCAGTGGGAACTCAGAGCCGTGAGGCTCAGACAGCGACAGATAAGAGATATTGTTATATACTACTTGGCCTTCGTGCCAGGCCTTATATACTACAGTATGGGTACTCTACAAGGTATCTACCGGCTCCGTAAGTACTAGTAAGTAGCTAGTAAATACTTAGTAAGGAAGTACGGAGTGTAATAATTACCGACGCCAGATCCGGAGTTGCGTATTCCGATGTCAAAGCGTCGCATCACAACAAAGACAATTCCTGGAAATGAGTAGTGATTCTGCACAGAGGCGACAGGCTGGTTGTGTCTCCAATATAAACCTGGTCGCTAAATTGTCTTGTCATTTAGCTTGTGAGTTTACAGACAAGCACTCATTGAGTGACATCTCCTGGATTCAGGCACTGCCATCTCTGACCCCCCATGGCTCACATTCCCAGTACTAGTAGGTAGGTACTTTCGTTCCATGGGCGCGTGACTGTTCTATTTTTCACTCTCCAAGCTCTGCTGTAGTAGGTACTGCTGGATGTAGACAGCCCTTGTCTTCTGTGTCTTAAAAGGATCTTCATCCCCCGAACGACATTTCATCCTGTCCAAGGCTGTCCTACTAGAATCACCTACTAGACTAGTACTAGTGGACATACCCATTATTTTTCTGTGACCTCTGAGGTCACTGCCATTATTATACATCTCCAAAAGCTGCTGAAGAAGCCCGCTCGCTGCGATTGCAGAATGCTGTCAAAAGAATGGGGAAAGAAAGATTTCCCGTGCCCGACAATAGCCACGGTCAGTTCTTGAATTGAGGTAGCGATCCAGGAAATGGATTCAGTTCCAGAATCGCATCCAGAATCGCGGGCAAGGTGAATCGCCTCCTGGAGGCGATTCACCTTGCACTGGATCGCTGTGACGATCCAGTTTTGTACAGCCACACAAACTATTAGATAATTAGGCCCATGTTTGGGAACACGGGTATTATTAGGGATCCTCACCGTAACCGTATAATACGGTTTACGGTTACGGTTATACGGGTACCCGTAACCGTACCGTATAAGGATTCTAGGGCTACTTTATGGTTACGGTTACGGTACTACCGTATACGGGTATAATACGGCCCGTAAAAGTACTTACAAGTTACCAATGCTAGGAACATCGTTAGGATGTTTTTCACTCATGTCAATGCCATTGATGGTATTTTAGTTATGAAGAATTGTCTGCTCTATGAGGTTGAGCCCTCTGGACCAGCCAAACTGGTATAAACTTCTTGCACTAGATCAGTTCATGGTGGGAATTCATATGTCAGAACTCAGTAGTCTTTACATTGGGTCCTCATTTGAGGCTAGAGACAAGTTGTGTGCAAGAATTCATTTGAGCTTAAGCAGAAAGTGACTAAGGATGCAATAAAAGCTATTCTAGACATGTATAATACAAGTTTTGGGTCGTAGTAGTATTTATACGGCCGTATACCGTAAATTTACCGTATAATACCCGTAACCGTACCGTAAGAGGCTTTTTGGATCTCTTTACGGTTACGGTTACGGTCCCACCGTATACCGTAAGCTACCGTAAATTATACGGTGCGGATCCCTAGGTATTATTTGAGCTATCAACACTCACTTACTTGCCGCTAGTCACCTGAATGAAGATGCTCTGGTGGAGATGTCAGAGGATTTAGTAGAGGGATAGATACCATCAGAAACAAGTTGAATATGTGTGTCCAACGGTGAAACATTCGCTTTTTTGAGCCTCCTTTGGCAATGTGTTTCTGGGATCTTGTGTACTCTGTTTAAATAAGCGCAGGAATGAAAACAAATGGAACTGTTGATTAAGAAGTAAAGTAAGAGTTGCGGCGCTTGAGGTGATTGAAGCATGTGATGTGACAACGGATCCAGAACCAAGTCAGAATCGCCAGCATGAATTGGACCTTGCCTTTCATCGGTCAAAGTTGAATCGCGATTCTGAGGCGATTCTGGTGTTTGGATCACTCCAGAAACGCTCCAGAATCGCTTGGTGAATCGCATGCGATTCTTAGAACTGACCGTAGCTAATTGGCAAGATTACTCCAAACTCAAATCTAGTACTTATAAGTATGTACACTAGGAAATCCGCCCATATAAAATATTCTGGGCTTTCAAAAATCTGAGCCACCCCGAGGCTCGAGCTTCAGAGAGGGCCAGCTCAGAGGGCCCAGTCATCAATGGCTCTGAGCCCTTGCCGGCAGTGGGCACATCGATATGAAATTCTGAATTGGGGAACTCTATACTCAGTTGAGAATCGCTACAGGACAAAGTACTTACATCTTGGATACTTATACAGCTTTGTATACAGCGCTATGCAAACACTTGTACAAGCTGAAAATTTTCATTAGGATAATCAGCTTTGAGCAGATTTCTGTATCTTCCTGGTGTGAAAGCTAGGGTAATTTATTCATTGTCACTCCTCATTTTCACCCATCTCCATCAGCTGCTCTCATATCATTTGCATAGAAAACTAGGTATTTTGATAGGAATAATTTGAGATAAATACGCATTGGCTAATCATTATCCTGAATCCTTATATCCAATAATTGTTAGCTAACTGCCTCATATCATTTTTCTTCAGTTTGAAAGTTTTGGAAAGGTTGAGTTCACGTGTGGATGTGGGAGCTTTGAGTTATCAGTACCTCCACATGTCCCAATTGATTGTGCAACTCCTGACTGTTTGGCTTCATGATTTCATTCTGGTTTGTAATTCTCAATCAGTGCTCAGAAAAAAGGTTAAAAGGAACCAAGCTTACCAATTCTGTGTCATCAGAATGGGAGGCCGTTTGTGTAGTAGGTATCCCAGTTCCATGTGGCACAGTTGATAGCCCTCCTAATTGGATTGAGTTCCATGCGCGCTCAGAATCAGCTGAAGTCTTCATTAAGTGCTGTCGCGAATTGAGTCTATGAAAGGTTTCATTCAGACATGAGTACACATGAGTATTGAACCTTCTCACGTTGCCAGCATGCTGTTCATGTACACTGTAAGAGGATCGTTAAGTATAAGACTCTTGAACTCAGATTAGTAACACGCCACAAACATTTACCGCTAGTCATGAGACCTAGCAAGAAATATAATTTTCCAGGAAGTGCAAGAAACTTGGAATTGAATAAGCGGTGACCTTGCGACGGATTGGCCAAGGTTGGTCTACCTACCAAGATCATAGTAACTGCGGCGGCCAAGGCAGTCAGAGCACCACGGTTGACGGCGTTGATCATTAACTTTTGTAAAAGTGTATTGGTCCTGTTTACAGAGAATTAATGGGAAACCCAATTCTATAAGGAAGACCTACTTCTCCATCCCGGTTCTTCTGCTTCTCAAACTCAAGTATAATGCGAGAGTGATTACCGTATCACAGGCAAGAGTCGCAGCACTTTGAAATGTCATTGTTGGCTAAAGCACTCCCTTAGCTTCTGATTTGATAATTGAATGAACATATTGGAATGCACTATACCTTTGTTTTATCTAATTTGAGCAACGAGCCAAGAATAGTACTATTGGTCATCCTGTTTTAATTCTCCTTTATTTTCGAATTTTTGCCACCTACGTGTCAATTGTCTGGGCTGGTTGAAAAATTAAGATATTGTTCACATTTGAGAAAGGACAACATACCTAGTCCTGCTCCTATTTGAGCAAAAGCTAGGACCATCTGACAAGCATCGAAAAAAGTGATATGTTAGAAGTTCCAACAATGCACAGATGTATTTACAATCAAGACAGTCACGGTCTTCTGCTTCTTGTTTACTATCAGCAATGTTAATGTATGCCAGCTCCAAGTGATAAATTGAACAAACAAAGGTAGATACTCCATGCATAGTAACTGTATTATCCAAGAAATGAGGTGCTGAGGGTGCATAAAATTGCATTGAACCTACGTCTGAACAATAAAGGCCGACAAATACTGGGTCATAATGAGTCAATCTTCCGCTGCCATGCTATGACTCTCGTGCTTACCCCGGCCAAGAGCTGCGCCTTCTCACGTTCTATGAATTCCAATGGCCCAAATTAATGAACCTGTACACGAACCGAATCCATCCTGTGAGACTGGGTTAGTTCAGGCCGAATTGTCAAGTAGTGGTGAGCCAAACCAGGTAATTGTAAATAATGCCAGATTATCTCCAAAGTTGTTGATCAATGCATTATATGTTGCGCCGAACAAAAAGGAGATGTGTAGCGTCTCACATACTCTTCGATCAAATCCGTGAGTTGTGTTTGGCCCTGTAGGAGAGAATATATGCTTACATCAAGACCGTTACCTAATTATAAAGAAAACCAAAGTCTGATTAAGGTTTGAGCAGACGGCCGCTGAACATACGGTTGATCTCACACCCCAATGGTCATTAGGGTACCAATGAAAGTATAGCCAGGCTTGCACCACCCCCGCACCGTAAAGGCTGCCTCATCATGATGTTAGTGTAGGCTCTTGCGTAGGCACTTTAAAAGACTTACATTGTCGCAAGCCACACGGCAAGGAGCCAAGCACCATACGTCGAAGGAATTGTGCTAGCCATGAGAGTACGCTGGGGATAATCGGTGACATTTTCCCCGGCTACTGGCTCTATAAATGTCTTGTGTGGATTAATTTAACAAGCGCATACCGCAGATGGGACCTATTTGCATCAGTGCTGTCAGCCCATAAGCGGTATCTTTGATGTCCGGCAGTTCGTCTCAACTAAATTTAGACAATGTCCAGATGTGATTTGCGGTAACCTAGTGGCCTCATCTCCTCGCATTTGAGCACTTCGCAAAGTTTGAGCACGAAGTCAAGAAGATTCAAATTGGATGCATGACGCAAGACCGTACTCTCGACGTATTCGACCACCACCGGTGTAGCGGATAGACGTACGATCAATATTCGGTTCCATATCCATGATATGATTCGTATCTTAGATCCGTATCTTGTTCGTGTCCCACGCGATCTTGATGTTAGCATGTAATCAGCACGCATATCCAAGATACAATTACTGATTTCAAAGTTTCAAGTTCCAGTAAAACCAATGAAACGACTTAGACTGAGTACAACAGTTGAATCTTAGCATGATTTTCGCATATTTTTCGGGAGATTGCCCATCGCGTCGGGTAGTGACTGAACAAGAACGAGGGTGGTTCTGATGGTCATAATATATTAGCAGAGCAGCTCGGGGTAACATCGTTTCATGGCCGAATGTACTATTTATCGAGGCCATGGAAAACCGCGGAACTGAGCAGCGAGAAGTGGCTCTAGAACGAACATAGACAAATGCAATGCTACCCCCATGTGGAAATTGTATCCGGATCCGGATTCCTGATAGACACATTCTAGCAATAACGACACAAATCAAAACATGATCACTTGGAAGGAAGGATCCCTATTTAAGGAACATACACGCATGGCGTCATATACTTATATGCGCGCCGTGGATACTGATAGACAGAAGTCGTTCCGACCGGACGTTTCATTACGCCGTCTCGCAACCCCCAACAGTCAGTATGAACTTGGAGTCGTTCGGATACGAAGAATCGCAGTCATGTTCAACGCGTGTTGTCCCTGCGCTTAGATAAAGTTATTTATTTTTACCATCGCTGCCCACCATGAATCCGTCTACAAGTTCTGTCTCTCGCAAGCCACCACTTATTCTAGTATCTCCCAGCTCCCAAATCAGCAGGGCTCAACCAGAACTGGATTCCAGCTTTCAGCTTGCTATCATTAGTAACGAGTGTTTTTCACACGTCAGGTTTCTATACTGCTGTCTGCGTTCTCATAAATCACATCTTTTGTGCACAACGAAACAGTCTATTCTGGGTGGAATCTAGCCGAACTTCTGGCGAGAGACTTCGTCGCTCCAGGAACAAGCCAAGGGACAAGGCGGTTGGTGTACTTCTCGTTCTTGGCTGGTGCCAGTGGTAGTTCAACTGTTTCGTTTAACAAGCATTTTGGAAACCGACTATGGAGAAATGAATGCCGACGGAATGAACTTGTTCACATCGCATTGGCCACCAGACCAAATTCCGGGTGCTGAGGAAATCTTGGAATCAAGGCATAAGTTAAATAGGGTGATGAATTTTTTTTATAGTGGGGTCATATGTCCCTGAAAGCCGCGTCCACGTTGTTGACTGCCACCTGAGTACCTGTAAGGGGCAAATGGCAAGTTAGTGAAAAACAGTTCGTTGTGTCGAAGGCTTACCTTTGGGTGCTGTGAGACCAATAGGGAGCAGTCTACGAAGGCGCCTCTATTGCTCCCGAAGTTTCTCATATCGATCAACAAATTCCCTCGAAATCGGTTTTCGCTTATTTGGAGCGGCTGTCGCCAGAGCTGGGGTATTGCAGGTTGAGGTGAGAAAATCGTAGCAAAGGTTCCGGTTCTTAGGAATGAATGATCGATAACGATGCGAAATCGTCCTGGCTTCTGTTCTAGGATAGCCATGGGTGCAGTATAAAAATAAGAGACTCAAGGGGGATTGACATCGTTGCATGGCAGCATGTCCTTTCGAGCCAGGTGAACTTGTGAGATCTGTCTAAATAATAGTTGGAGGTCTTTACCAAGGCTCCAGCCCTTGGTAACTCTTAACTCAAGGCAGTACATGTCCACCATCGTTTCGACTTGATTTCGACTTAGCTTGTCCCGAAGCAGCAGCAAAACCAGATTCATTATATATTTGCAGAGCACTTAACTGGTTAGACAGTGGAACTCTCTGCCTTAGTAGCGCATTTATTTAATTTCAGTAAAAGTAGGTGGAAATTTATTCACAATGAAAACCTCTCCTAGAAACAAAGTATTAAATATTAGAAATATGGAACCGAGCCACTTCTTTCAAATACGTACGCGGAAATAACGCCCTTTAATCTGAATCAGCGGTACACATAGGAAAAATAGGCCAGTCACGACCCTGAATGACAATGCTGGTCAGTAATTGTATCACTGCAAGTACTTGACGATTCTGGGCTTACGCAGATTCCACTCCAAATACTTGTAGAGTTCCATTCTTCACTGCCCAAGGTATTTGAAAGTATGCTACTGCAAAACCTTATTATAATCATTAATTGATATGGTATTACAAAATATTTTTTCAAAAGAGAACAAAACATACCTCCAAGAGTCCGTGCAAGGTTGACCAGAGCACTGATTTCACCCTGGATCATGTGAATTTATGGCAAGTTCATTTCATGTATAAAGCAACGTACTGGATGTTGTGGGAAACAGTCATTACAATATGCATCTGTCGAAAGAAAAATCAGCTGAGGAGTACTAGTTGACGTTTACCGGTAGCACTACGTACACACCGCAACTGTGATAATCATCACAGCAACCATTGAAATCCCGAAGCCCATAATGAATGCTCCAGGGCTGAGTTGGTTCTGAAAAGATGCCCCCAAAAGGACAAACCCGCAAATGTAGAGAGGTATTCCAACATAACAGGCCCTGTGTGAGGGGGCTTACGTTATATCTACCTTGAGACGCAGGAAAGAACGCATACCAGAGTCGACTCTCAGCCTCGAAAACTCCATTGTTTCGCCGGATGCTGACATTCATGATATAATCGTTGTTGAATCGACCGATAAGTTCACCGATGATAATTCCCACCTAGATCAGTGAATAGACTATAAACAAGCAGAAAAGAAATCATACACACCAGTGCCGTCCCATAACTGCCAGCGATAGCAAACTGCGAGAAGCCGTATCCCAAAGGTGGTGGTGTTCCCAGAAACACGGGGTAGTAACATTGATACCAATACTAAATCCAAACACCAGGGCCTGATAATCGTGAGACAAGGAATCGTTCATAGTTCAAAGCATATATCTGACCTCAAAGACAAGGATAATCAGTAAATGCGGACGCCACACCACTCTGAAGAGGGAGGCTGTGGCTTCATACCAAGACAAGCGGTATTTGCTCATCTTGTAGCCAGTAATGCCTATAAGCGTTTTGAACCGGTACGAAAATCCCTCTTCAGCTGGCTCGGGGATGGGGTCAATGTTGCGATCATACATACTGTGGAGAATGATTTAATATTACCAAGGAAATATACATGCCTCACTTACGTTTCCTCCATGAATAGCATGATAAGTATACAAACGATGGCACCATAGATGGATCCAATTCCATATGCCCACCTCCATGATAGCCGTGCTACCAGGAACCCAAATGCGAAAGGTGAAATGAACGGGCTTAGGATAAAGCCCATCGTCCAGATATTGAGCTAAGTATTATATGATGCTGCTCAGCATGTCGACAAATTTGTGTGAAGAGAGCGCATACCTTCCGAGCCTGTAAATGAAACGGAAATAGATCCGTTACAACATAGAGTCCCTAAGTAAATGAACTGGTCAGATCAGTTTCCGACGTGAGCAAATATAAACTTACGGTAACTTGCGGTGCAGTCCTATTAAACACGTATAAAAAGGTCAGAGACGAAGAATATCTGACCCCAAAATAAGAAGTGACGAACCCAAACAGAGCAGTAAGGCAACGCATCACTTGAGAGACGGAACGTTATGAGCATAAGCAGATAATTGGGTCATTGAGCTACCAACCTGTAAACGTCCTGAGATTAGGAGCAAATGTACATCCTGCTAGGAAAGCTGCAGCCAAAACCTATTGTTCGCATATAAGCAGAGATTCTGCTGGTTCCCGTTTCTTAACTGCTCACCTGAGACCAAAACAGGACTGGAAGACGTCCATATCGACGAATCAAAATTACAGCAAACAACCCTCCCCATCCTGCGGAAGTTGCAATATAAGGTTGGCTCAGAGATTGATTCGGGTGATATGCACAGACCTAGGAGAAAGATACTCCAGCTGAAATTAAACGGAGAGAGTTAGACCGCACGACTAATATAAACGATAGGCCTATACAGAAATATCACTTACTTCGCAGTTTCATTAATGATAACCCCGGTAGTAGTATCATACTGTGTGGCAAGTTGAAAAGTCCCCGCGATACCTGTAACTAGTATTGAGCTTTGCTCCCCCAATTTGAAAAAGCGAAGAACGGTGATCCATTCCCACTAGCCATTGGTCCGCAGAGAATGCAGCCCGAGACAGAAGCGAATCACGAACCTATTCCGGAATCAAAGTCCGGCACAATGGCGGCCAACGTGATGATGAGTAAGTGCATATTTTTGCGAAGGCTGCTCCAGTTCTGTGGATCGTACTTGGAATCGGTAGGTTGCGGCCAAAGAACCTTTGTACCGTCTTCCGATAGTTTGAGTTTTGAGGCAATAGCCTCGCCAAATTCAATGCTGGCCTCTCTGCGTTGAATATAGGTTATGAACGAAGGAAAAGTCATGAACTCCAAGTGTTAAACGTACTTTGGATCAACAACCAAACGCCCCGCCCTCTGTTCATAAAATGTATTCCAATTCAACTCCGGCTTTTTGCTTTCATCGGACGCGCTGTCGGTGCCGGTGAGCTCCTGCTTTCTGTCCATGTCGGATACACTGTCAGTGGGCACTTCCTGAGTGAGGCCATGGTCGGCCATTTGAGTATGGCTGTAAACAAAGGGAAAGGGGAAGGAGAAGGAATGATTGATGAGATGCGAATGAGGTAACAGCCTATATGATACTGTCTAATTCGAGTACCACGCTGCTAATGATTATACAACCCCTCATCACCATATAGAATCTCTTGGTGCTTCCCACGTCACGCCCACAAGCATCTGCTCCGTACAGTGTCTATATTTAGTGTTATGGCCCGCGGAAGATCGCATCAAAGTTGTTCGACATTTCATAAAAGGCCCCTTAGTTTCGGCCTTCCGCGAAGCAAGAATTCAGTTTGAATTATTTGCTCAAGCCTTATTCGAATGAAGGGCGGAGTCCCTGCCCTTGCACGGCCGACTTCTGAAGCAAATTATAAGCTCCACTGCATTTTGGAGCCCCTGCCAAACCTTGAAGGAACCTCTTCGCGCTTGCGAAACTGAATGCGTGCCATTAAGTATTTCAAAGAACGTAGGACAATTAACCGTTCTCCACAAGTCCTCCTGATATCGGAAGACACAATCGAAGCGCTTAGGAAGAGAATGAACTGTGAATCGGTAAACCTGAAACTGCCGAAGCCGTAGCTGGCACATCAGTAGATGTAGAAGCCGAATAATACGAAGCAGTTGTGTTCAGTGCCTGGAGAAGTTCAATAAACTCCAAGGTACCGTTGCAAGTATCTTGAACTCAAGAGCCAACTCACCTCATTAACGATATATATATTTCTGTGAATACATCTTGTTTCTAGTTGCTTCTCAAAGATTTGTACCTTTGTTCCTGCAGCTTAGTGATGTGTAGGCCATGGCTCGAGCCTCGGAGTAGGGATGCGCATCCGCAAGTACTTGCGACTGAGTCGTCGTGTCGTGGCCATGCCACTCACCAGTCCGAGGGTCGTAGAATGTGTCGGAAGATTTCTAGTCCCAACGTTAGGCCTGCTCAGTGCTGGCTCCCCCACACTTCGTGCTTGAGTAGTAGTCGCAGCCTCAAGGACGAGATCCGTTCTCCTTTGAACAGTACCGCTAACTGCTGAGCTGCCCGCCTTACCCTTTACCTTCATATCCCTATTCTCGTCCATGAAGAGTTTTCTCTTCTATCTGTTCCAAGGCGTCTTCTCTGCTCGTCTATTCCCTGATCCATCCCCCGAATTGAATTCCAGAATCCGGATTTCCAGCCCGCTCACCCAACCACCCATCGGAGTGTAAGTTGCAACGGACTGCGATCCCGGTACGTCCTTTGTCCTATAATCATATAGCACTTGAGCAATAGAGTCCTTGGGCCGCAATGAGCGGGAACTACGAAACTCCTTCGCACGAGCAGACGCGTACCTCAATACCTCTATGATATTACAAAGTTATTCACGAATATCACAAACACAAGCCCGTCAAGTACACGAAATAACACCAAAGCTCAATCAAGTGCTCAAGTACACGAATAAACCAACGTAGCCAACACCCCAGGCCGCACACTCTCTAGCTTCCACCCCGTTTCCTCACCCAGCTTTTTGAAATCGGCTTCCGTCCGTTCTTTCCCGTTGAATAAGGCCAGCATCTAGGGTTGGGAGGTGAGTTGAGAAGTTGAGTTGAGAGTTGAGTTGAGAGTTGAGTTGAGAAGTAAGTGAGTTGAGAGTTGAGTTGAGTTGAGAAGTAAGGAAGGGATTGTGTATATGTATATATGTATATATGTATATATGTATACCCATCCTTGGGATTTGGGATTTGGGAACCTGGAAAGAAAAAAAAAAAAACACTCACATGCATATCAACGATCGTATCGATCCCCGCTCCTGCGATGCCTAGATTCCCCAACAGAGGATACGGAACTGAACTCGAACTCGAACTCGAACTGGAGCCAGAGGCATCACCGTTGGACCCGTTGGAATGAGAATGATCACGACTACCGTTGGGACCACCGTTGGAGACGGACGAATGAGAATGATCACCTCCACCATTAGAGCCATTGGAGCCATTGGAGCCGTTGGGGCCATTAGAGCCATTAGAGCCATTAGAGCCATTAGAGCCATTAGGGCCATTAGGGCCATTGGAGCCATTGGAGCCGTTGGGCCCAGACGCATGAGACGCATGAGGCTGATCCCAACTCAGACTCGGAGACCGGCACGTATGATGCGCCAGCACATCGAATATAACCAACTTCGACGCCCTCCCGGCGCCGGCTTTGAGCTGGCTCATGATGTTTCTGACATCGGTGTCGGGCCAGTTGTGCGTGACGATGCGGAGGAAGTAGATTGCGGCGCTGGGGATGGGTTGCGGGTCGAAGAAGGAGTGGACTATTCGAGGATTGGGATGGGTGAAGAGAGATGAAGAGATTGGGTGAGAACAGATGAAAGATGGGGTAAGAGAGTAAGAGAGTACGCAGTAAACTAGTAAACTGACCTTGAAGTCTAACCGATTGATCTCTTATCGCATCCGGACAATGTTCATCCCAGAACTAAAACGAAACAAAACCAGCGAAAGGCTCTCGTTAATCCCTGATTTCCTCATACCCTTGATCAAACAATCACTGACGAACACACACACACACCTTTTTCGCCGCACTTATCTGGGCATCGAGATCCTGCACGACATACCGCAGATGGGGTTCTGCTTGTAGAGCGCAAGCGTCGCGGACCCCACGCCACCGCCGACGTCCACGACTACGTCGCCTGGGTTTAACGAGGTGATGTTGATTCCTTGAAGAAAAACGTGAGTTAGTAGACACATTGATTTCTTTTTCAGATAGGGTATAAGTTATAGAATTCGACCTTACCGTCAGAAATGATATCCCCTGCAAAGCGTTTCCCATTCCCGTTCATCGCAGCTGCGAAGCGGCGCGCGCGCCATTCGTTCTGTGGGTGTTCGTACCACTCGTAGAAGTTGTCGGGGGTGTTGAAGGCTTGGTTGAAGGGAGGGGGTATTCGGTGTGTGTTTGGAGATAGGAGGAGAAGAATGTTGCGATTTTGAGGCCTTCGTCTGCGCTGCGTTTTAGAACATAAGTATAATAAGTACAAGTATATAGTGATTGATTGAGAAAAAAAAAACCTTACTAGTGCGAGGTATGGGCTGCAGATGGGGCGGCGTCGAATCTTGCTAGTTTACTGTGAGTAACAAGAGATCAGTATAGTTGAATCAGTTAAATCAAAAATTTGATTGTAAGATTTACTTTTTGTTCACCTCTTCGAGAGGCTGATAGCTCGCTAAAAGGGCGGAAATACGGTTGTTGGTGAAGACATCGGGTGAGAGCTCGCGGAAGATGTGTCTCGTTGCGAGGTATCTTAGGACTCGAGCTGAAAGGAAGGGCGATAAGCAAGACGAGAAGCAAGAGCCGGTAAGGCACCACCAAAGTGCAAACTGCCAAGACTGGGAATTCTCACCTAAATGCGACGCATCTACATTCGTGATTGCTGCGATCTCATCAACATGCAGGCCCTAAAAAAAGGCAAGGGCGAATGTTGAAATCGTTATCAGCGATTCCATCGTGGGGATTTGGGATTCCAAAAAAACAAAAAAAAAAAAAAAAAAAACAAACCTTTGATCCCGAAGCGTTCAAAACATCGGCAAGTTTAATATCAATGACGAATCCCAGCGTCGCGGCTGTATACAGGGATCCCACGGATTCCTTGAGGACGTCGACTGGAGTTTGGATGGACGCGATGAGCTGGGCGGCGGCTGCGATTACGAGGCGTTTCTGCTGGTCTAGAGAGGGGTTGTTATCGAGGGGTGTTGGAGGGGCTGGAGAGGTTGGGTGGGACGGTTCGTCGAGGGAAGGAGGGGTAATGCCTGCGTTGTGATAGGTAGATTCGATGTCACGGATACCAGCGGAAATGATTTCTGCGAGGGTAGTTAGGGAGGAGGCCATAGATGGGGGTAGATATGTGGTCGCGAAGCAGGAGCGCTGGAGCAAGGGGGTGATTGAGAAGTATAAGTAGGAACGTATACAATCTATAACAAACCGGGATAATATGCTCCCCCTGCGCGCACTGTTCGTAGTGTTGGATTATCGATAACATCCCAACTACATTAGTGTGGAATCTCCGGTGATACCGAGTTTGCATCAGGAACTAAGTACTAAGTTATCGGCGGTGTTAATCACCGCGGGAGTGTGCATAATCGATAAAATGTGATGATATCATCAGTTTGATGTTCTCCCGGTGTTCTAGTCTTCTCCCGATCCCGAGTGTAACCCACATGACGACAGGAGAAGAACCGAGATCCAGATCGGGGGACTGTGTTGCGTTCTTTGCTTTTTCGCTCTTTCCTTTACAGGACCGTCGTGAATGCAGGAAAGACAGTGTGATGCTGGTGAGTTCAACGTGAATTTGAGTACTTTGAGTATCAATCCATCTTGATTTGACTTGCAGATCTTCGTTGGCAAACGCAAAGTAAAAAAAAAAACATGCACGCAGAGTGAAAAACACATGGACGTCTGGAGCGAAACTACTCGAATTTCCAGTACTTACCATTCCTCTTCTTGATGCATCCACTCTCGTCGCTCAACACACCTTTTTGCCTAGTCAAAGGCTTTTACCCCCTCGTTGCTTCTGGTGTAGTGCTTCGATGTTGCTATTATTCGAAATCCTGCGATACTAGAACTCTAGCTCTGCCAGTGATGCTACTGGTCGCCGTCGTCATTTGTCCGGGATTATCATGGATGTGGCCGTAGCTCACCGTTTTTCTCGAGGGCAAGATAAGAAGTTGTGGGTTTTACTCAGCGTTTTCTTTCCTTTCCGTACCCTCCTTTTCTCGTCTACCTTCGTCTTTCTTCTTTTCCTACCTAAACCACTTTCTGTGCTCGGAAACAGACAGGCTCTATGTCTTCGCTATCCCCAGCTGGCCGACAGTCTCAACAGTCACGCTGCCCTTCCCTGTTGTACCACCCGATATTCTAAATATTCCCTCCGCGATATCCTGCGCATCTTAACCCTCATCGACATCGACATGCCACATTCCCCCCCCCGTTCTTGAGTCTAACTCTGGATTCAACCCGATGTTTCTTCCATCCACGGCGACGCGCAACGTCTCCTCCCATTCAAACGCCTCGTCCTCGACATCACGCGCACGCGCTACTACCTCGGTGCAAAGGACGACTCCTTTGGCGTACATCTCCTCAGGCGACTTCAGCTGAGGGGTATGAAGCTATGTAAGGCGTCGGCGCGCAGCGGCGGTTCTGGGAAGGATTTTCCATATCAAGGGGAACGAAGAGTGAGACGGTATTTGAGATATTTCAGATTATGGGTACAAATTATGGGTACAAAGGGTGAGTTTTACGGCGTTCGGCCTTTTGGTTTTGTCTGATATTGTTTATTACATAGATAGCTACATAGCTACATGGAGCCCGTGCGCGCTATATCATCGACCCGTGAGTTCCTACTTCGTACGATCCCTTTCTCCTTATTTTTTTCTTTCTCTTCTTTCGACCAAGGGTGCCCTAGGCGCAGCTATTCCTACAAGTACCACCGATCGCCGTTCTGGATCCATGCGATACCTAGATTCGGGTCATCTCCCGAGTCAGGAGAATCAGCATTCATCGTGATGATTCTTGTTGATTCGCGCCGATTTGTGACGAGATCGAAGTGGAAATCCATATCTCCGCATATTTACACGCAGCAGGTCTCGCAACCTATTACATGTTGCGTGTTGATATCTATTAACTTCTCTGTCGTGTCGTGCTTCTACCATGTCCCTTTAGCCTGTTATGCAAATTATGGCTTCCTTCCTCCTTTCCTCTCGCCTTTCTCTTCCTTTCCTCTTACTTCGCTCACGCGCTTACACACGCTTACGGCCATAACAGTAACAGTCGCTCCATGCCCGCCAATGTTGTGCTCGGCCAACATCGAAACAACCGGCGTATCACAGTGTATCACAGTGTATGAACCTCATTTGGCGCAGAGCCGCTCGGATGTAAGTACAAGTATCCAAGTATTTGTGTTAACCTGCATACCTTCGTCCCCATATGCGGCTGTATACATTCCTTATGTCAGGCTAGGTTTCATATTTGGAACGCGTTAATGGTGGTCCTTCCTTCCCTATTACCATCTTTGAACATATGTTTCGTCCCTTTGAACATATGTTTCGTCCTTCAACTGCCTTTACATACCTACGAATTGTTTCATTCTTCAAGATACTTCCCTATTCCGCTTCCGCATTCTCGGATATCGATAACCATAGTCAGATTTTAGCGTTCTAAGGATATGGTCATAGTCGTTCAAATTCCTTATCGTATCGTGTACTTACTTGTGGGTCGTATCCCAGTCATTGACTCAGTCGAGTCGCTGTCAGCTGGGCCCTACACGTCATGTAGGGCCCGATTCAGGGTTTCAGTGGTAGGCCATGGCCCTCATGAGCCGTACTACGAGCCGCGAGGCTTAGGCAGTGAGAGATATGAGATATGAGAGTACAACTGTCGTTCTGGTCCGATATGCTACTTGGCCTCCGTACCAGGCCTTATATACTAGTACAGTACAGGTACTCTAGAGGTGTCTACTGGATCTTTAAACTTCCCTCCCCTCCCTTGCAAGCTCAGGGGTCCCCCAAGCTCATTCGCACAGTGGAATATATGGAGGGCCTATAGGGCAGGCAACCTTAACCTAACCCTAAGCCCTAACAAAGCTTAACACAAGTACTCTGTTAGGATTAGCTAAAGTGAACCCTAATGAGCATAACTTTGATACTTCTTTACTACTAGCTTCAGTTGCACACAACACAGCAGGGACACTTGAGCAGGGCCAAGGGCTACACACTGTGGATGTGAGATAGAAATTTGAAATTTGACAAAGAGAGCGCCTCACACTGTAGTCACAATGTAACAACAGTCATAATATTCTACACTTTGATAACAGCAAGGGATTATGAATTCTCAAATAGTAGGTGTCAACAACTCTGGAAGGTAAGATATTATAATTTATCAGTGTGTCTAGTTGGAACTCCTGGTCGCATGTCTACGGTAGGGGAAATCTACACCCTTATTAATTTCCGAATAGCTTGTGCGACAACTACAAGCTTCAAGATCAATCAATCATAATCGTGACATTGATATCTTACATTGATATCTGATATTTAACAGTACTGCAGTCTGCAGGAGTTATAAGTAGCACCTTGAATCTTTGCTTTGCGTATCGACGATTTCTTGATCATCACATACTCTTTTGAAAGCGACTACCATACTACGGTCAGCATGGGCCAGACTCCTGCAATCATTGTAGACAGTTCTGCTTTCAATGGTTCTGGTCCTTGGGGGATTATAACACAGGGCTCGGGTGGCTACAAAGACACAGCTATAGAGCTTCTCAATTCCCCGGCAATAAGCGGTAGCGGTGATGGGAACTTCAGTATCAAGATTAGTCCTAATATCGGTAGGTTTATACGTGGGAATGATTCAGAAAATTCTAATGTAGTATATTTCCTTGAAGATTCTTCATTTCAGTTAATGCTTATTGGGAACGGCCTGATAAACTGTACCCTTCAGCGTATTGATGCAGGGTTCAGCCCTAACCTCCTTCCACCAACATCCAGTACCGCTTTTATCTTTGACAACATAATGTGGATACTAGGTGTAGGCATGGAAATTTCTTTCAGTCTCAAATGTCCGGCATTCGGATCAATATTATTTGATTATGCTCTGGCCTCCCCAGATCCCAACACGCCGCTAGATAATCAACTCTTATTTGTAAACGATACAGATAGCACTATTAAGCTGGAAGGACAATGGCAGAGCTCTGCACCTGGCGGGGGACCTGGGATGTCAAGTGCAATTACTGGGGATATATTGCAGTTTCCCTTCACAGGTCTGTAACTAATTAAAGTGTTCTGTTTACTGTGGATTTTAATAAACAAAAAAATAGGATGGAACATAACACTTCTTGGTTATTTCGACTCAGACACTTCAGGAAACATTACTCTAGGTGTCTCACTTGATGAACAACCACAGGTCCAACTTGATTTCAGTGGTGAAGCACAACAGTCACTAGTTCCTTTCCGCTACTTTGAATACTTCACTCTTGTGCAGCAGGAATCAGATAGTGGCAATCATACCATTACAGTTGAGGTTCTAGAGGCTTCACTATCCCAGATCTTTGGTTTTCGCGGGTTTACCTACATCCCTGGTTTTGCTACATTAAATGAAATGCCTGATCTCTCTACACCAACCGCATCCCATACTTCAACGTCATCCCCTACTACAACGCCATCCCTCAGTGGCCCGGGTCAATCACCTCATCCGGAGTTGCATGGTGGGGCTCTTTCTGGTGTCATTGTTGGAGCCATTTTTGGGATCTGTCTGACTGTGTTGATCTTGTGGGCAGCATGGCGGCAAATTAAAAGGAGAAAATATCTATCACCAGGACAAGCATGGGTGGAGTCAATATTAGGTACAGAACCATTATTGACCTTCAGTGCATGTATATCTTATAAGCCTTTAACCTTTATTTCTCCCCCAGAGGCCCACCACCCCTTGGCAGGTCCTGACAATGTTACTCCTTCTGATAAAGGGCCCCGAGATATGAGTCACAGAGCAGCAGCCAATGCCCATGGCATCACTCCATTTACAAAAAGATATAGTATCACCTCAACAGCTCTGGATACAGCTGGAGATATTGGCCAGGATCATGAACTGCCTGTGCAAGGCAGCACCGTGATATTGCCCCCAGGCGAAGGCACGGGACATTTGTCGTTGTTTCCTGTTGAACCTCCAAGTAATGGAATCAATGCCCTGAATCATGATGGAGATCAGACCATGCCTCCAGAGCCAGACAGAACAGAGCTTCTTCTTGAGCGGCTTAATAACTTGATGAATGCCATCCAGCACCCCCCTGCCTATGGAGAGGATGTATCCCCTTAAGGAGAGAATCATTTAATTTGCTAATGTGCACTGACTCACTGAACTCAACGGGTATGCATCGGGCAGCTCAGTCATATCATGAGGGGAGGGGAGGGGGGTCCCGGAGCCCTTAAGGTTAAAATATTTTTCTTACTGTTGATGAACTTTTTGTGTTAGAATCATCCAAAATAGACTGTTTATGACCAGATATAGACTTATTCTATCTGAAGTTCCAAATCTCATAAGCCTAGACAGGCTAGACTGTTGAACAGCAGACTCAGTATGCCTGTAAATTACTGACTCAACAGGGTGAGATATATATGCTGAGGGTCCATGTCCAGGACTCTGTGCTTGAGTGATTGGTTTCTACTCTTACAATAGAACAAGAGGCTTATACAAGGCTTATACTTGCTTTAATACTATACACTTGCTATACACAGTGTCACAGCCTTCTCACATTGCCTGAGACGGGCCGGTTTTTGATGACATATCCATGTGACTGTGGGAAATTACTTCCCATTTTAGGTAGGTGGGGGAGGGAGGGGAGGAGATGCAAGCTCTTAAGGTCCAAAGTCATCATGATATAAAATTTAAAATCTGCACACCCCTTGATTGAACTAGACTTGGAAGTTGGAACAGGGCTGTAAATTAATTATGTATTCCTGAACAAGATTATGTTCATTTGTCCCTTTGACTTACACACATCAATTTATTGATTGTTGTGTTCTGTTTGCTTATAGGAGACTCACCTTTGACTGACTGGCATTATCATTCACTGATGATGTTTTGAGTCATAGCCCTGTAATCACAAGGTCACCTTCTGCCAGTGGTAACAATGGACACAAGTCTGGATCCTAACAGGTCACTGTTCCCAGGGTGCAGGTTCATCAGGAAAAGTCTTATTTACTTAAGTCAACCTAAGCTGACTTGAATATATATTCCAACCCCAGGATAACTCAAGCTGACTTGGATAGATGGCTTCAACTTAGGCCAATCAGGTCACTCAAGTTGACCTGAGTGAACTTGAGAATTTTAGCTCAAACCCCAGGTTGATTTCAACTTGACTTGAGTAGATGGTTTTAACTCAGGCTGTTGAAGGTGGACCGCCGGTCCGACGTGTTGTTTCGGGTCTCAGCTGCCCCCCCGGTCATGTTACCTGCCACCCGTACTTTACCGTATTTGTTATTGATTAACCTATATATATTAGCTACTGTACTTAGAATAAAGGGGATCGTTTGCGCCCCCGTTTCCGCGCCCCTTAAATCCCGCTGATAAGGTTGTCACCTTCGATTGGGATCAAAGTCTATCGCTCTCACAGGCCACTCAAGTAAACTTGAGGATTTTGCTGCCACTCAGGTCAGCTTGAATCAGTATAAACTTGCGAGTGTGGGCCATCGCGCAAGCGTGTGGCAGGTACGAGTCCTGGAAGAGACTAGGTATGAAATGCAGAGTACACTCTGCAGTACATTGCAGCAGAAGGTAAGTATGTGCCTGGGCCCAATAACATATTAACATTTCTGATACTCATATTATCCAATACACTCTCCCGAGTGAGAACAAACAGCACGATAGAAGCTGGCGACTGCTCTGGTTGAAAAGATATTGACCCACTGGAATATAAGTGGAGGCAACACAGCAGCAAATGTCCGGCAAACCGTAAGCATGGAAAGGAGCTCTTTTCGGTTGGAAAGATGCTGAAGTTCGAGGGTGCTGCTATCATTCAATGGAACACGAGTGATGTCAAATGAAGGATGGATGTAGAAAGTGACATAAATTCGCAAAATTTTGGTGGTGAGCTCGGTAGGCACTATGAAAGAAAAATCAGTGCGAGGAATGCGAGGGATACCCGAATACACTCACAAGAAGTAAAGGAAGGCATTTTGTGCAAGGTTAGAAAGGGCAGTAAATATCGAAGTTGTCAATGGAACCATTAAATACACCGAAAGAGGCAGCGCATGCACTTCAACCGCCGCCGATAAAAAGTAAAAACCTGAGGAAGTAAAGTGCGGGGGTACAAAACAGGAAGTAATGAGATATATATAAATGCCATGTGGCAAAAAAGAATCCACTGCAATGAGAATTTGCACGTGCATGTAAGAGACAGAACTGCAGCAGCGTTTAATGCAAGAAAAAATCTCAAGAGGATGGTTCAGTATCAGTCAGATGCATCAATGCGCTGGGTAAATGTGGTCGCACTGCCATGCAGTAAGCGTAGGATGCGAATAAAGAGAGTAAGTGGTGCAACAAAAAATAACAGGCAACTGGGAGCTGCAAAAAGTGCAGTGAGAAGCGTTGAACTTGTTGCCATTGAGTGCTGAAGGTAAATTCACAAAATCACATGACAGGTGCTTTGACATCCCAAATAAGGCGAAACAATTCTGCTTAGCTTAATTTGGACGCCATCAAAACCAATCGGGACGAAATTCCCACGCAAAACCGGCCATAAGGACGAGCCTTCATTACATTCAGGACTCGTAACTTACAACTTAGGCAGATTTAGGCAGACTCAAGCTTATCTCAAGTCAGTAGAGGTATTCACTGTGCTTCAAAAAAAAATCAGAAGTCAGTGTGGACTGTAACATCATGACTGTGACTGCAGAAACAGGCCAAAATTAATCGTCTACTACTGTAGCCTGGAATGCAATAATAAGATGTCTTTGTTGTATGAACACAGAGAAGAGTACAGTGTTTATAGTAGTAAAAGCTCCCCAACTATGGATTGAAATGAAGGAGAAACAGTCACTATATGTGGCAAGAGTATCCTAATGAGCCCTGGACTGTAAAAAAAAACCCAAGATAAATTGAAGGAGATATGAAGAATACTTTATCTTATGGTGCGGCGTTTGGGCGCTAATTTAAGCGCCTTGCGCCGCCGTGAGCTGTCTATAACCATAACAATTTTGGCCACTAATACTATACTACAAACATTGATCATTATAAGTATTTGTTATATTGACTTACAATTTTACTAGTTCTTTGTACACTACGGGAAGGAAAAACAATTAATTTGATTGTCCAAAACACAATCTAAATGATTGTCTTGCACTCTTATTGATTGTCTGAACCATTCTTAATGAGTGTCCAGTTTACTCAAAAAGATTGTCTTATACCTTTATATTGATTGTTTGAGTCAATCTTATTGATTGTCCAGTTTACTCAAAAAGATTGTCTTATACCTTTATATTGATTGTCTGAACCAATCTTAATGATTGTCTAAATCACTCACTGAGGTTGTCTGAACTACTTTTAATGATTGTCCTAACCTTTCAATATGATAGTCTGAACCACTCTATATAACAGTTTTGGGCTATCTAAATGATTGTCAAAAACACTCCAAATGATGGTATGAAACACTCATATTGACTGTTCAGGACAGTCTAAACGATTGTTTTTAGAAATGGGTCACAGTGTCTTGAGACAATCATTGGGATTGTCTATCAATCACTCTGAGTGCTTATAACAGTCATTTGAACTGTCTTGAACACTCTTTTTAAGTGCCTTAGACACTCTTTCTAAGTGTCTTGGTCACTCTTTCTGACACTCTTTCTGAGGGTCTTGGACCATCGTTTAGAGTGGCTTAGACAATCATTGAAAGGGTCTTGGGCCCATCTTTTAGAGCAACTTAAACCATCACTCTTATGGCATTGAAGTATTTCTCTACAGTAGTAAGATAACAACTAGACGTGGGGCAGTACTCTACTATTCATCTTCTCCAAAGACACAAGGTGCAGGGGCAGAGACAACGTAAGATGCAGAGAGATATGCAAGACATGGGGATAGATATGACACCAAGACACCAGGTCAAAGACAACATTGGGAAGGAGACGACACAAGGAATGGAGATGGAGACTACGGAAGATGCAGAGAAGGGAACAATGTGGGGAAGGAGAAAGACAAGGGGACTGAGACAAGTGAGGACGGAGCCAACAGGGGACAGAGAGGACCAGACAATGTTTGGATGCTTACCCTTTGTTGAATCACTTGAGGTGTTCAGTCGGGAGGTGAGGGAAAATTCAATGCCGGGGCAATGAAGTTGAGGCCTGCTAGAAGAAGGAAGGCGCTTAGGACAGCAAGGGGGAGACTCAAGAGAAAGGCACAACACACCAACGCTCTAATGGTATATGTCCATGAATGTCAAGATAAAGTTTGCAGGATATACTGTGCGGGGAAGACCATCAGCGCTATAACTCATGAGGTGGACGTAAATGTAAAACTGTTATTATTAAAAAATGGAATACACCCGCCCTACATCTCTCACGGTCCTGCCCTTCCCTGAGTCCTCCATCTTTGCGGGACCCTGGTAACTTGGTTCTCCCAATGCAGGAATGGAGACGGGAGCAGAGACAAAGCAAGATACTGGGACGGAGACAATGCATGATGCAGGAAAGGAGACAACACGGGAGGCAGGGACACAGATAACACACAAGGTAGGGACACAGACAAAGCAACTTAACATGCAAGACGTGGGGATGGAGACCTAAGCAAGATGCGGGGAGGGAAACAAAGTGGAGACGGAGGCTAAGCAAGAGGCAGGGACAGAGATGAGTCATGACACAAGGGAGGAGACCATGCGGAGAGGGAAACAAAGAGAGGATGGAGATGACACATGAACCGGGAGGAGGAGAAGTCATGACACAAGAGAGAAGACAATGTAAGGACGGAAACAAGACAATGCAAGGAAGGAAACAAGACAATGCGAGGAAGGAAACAAGATGATTGAGGATGGAAACAATCGAGGATGGAAACAAAGACAATCAAGGACGGAAACAAAGACAATCAAGGACAGAAACAAAGACAATTGGAGGGGGACAAGTCGTGATGCAAGAGAGAAGACAATGTAAGGACGGAAACAAGACAATGCCAGGAAGGAAACGAGACAATGCAAGGAAGGAAACGAGACAATGCGAGGAAGGAAACATGATGATTGAGGATGGAAACAATCGAGGACGGAAACAAGACAATGCGAGGAAGGAAAGCGCTGTTTCAAGATTGAGCAGCTGTAGTTCCTTCAATTCTTGTGAGCGAGGAGGGTAGAGGAGTTTGGGGCAAAACGTACGTGAGATTGTGTAGGACCTGACCCGGGGCGAAAAACTCGGAAATGGTTTTGTGGTTGGCGCGTTGGAACTGGGTTGCTTCTGGTTTCTAGGGCAAGAGGGGATGTCTTAGACAAGCAAGTGGGGGATGGGCGTAGGGAGAACCTACCTGTTTGTTGTTTCGATCATGGCCCGCGATGGAGAACCAGTGGTCGCCCCGGGACTTTCGCAGCACACTGTCCTTGGAGAAGGGGTGGCGGATGGCGGCCACAAACCTGGGCACGGCCTCGTGGACTTTTGGAAGGAGGTTGTGAAGCATGTTTGGGGTGAGCTGTGAGCGGTAGAGAAACATCCGTTTAGCCCCATCGCACACCGCCGCGGCCAAGTGGCTAAGCCAGAGGGTTAGTGAAAATGCCTTCTTGACGGAAGGTTGCACTCACAGAACGTAAGGGATGAGCTTAATCCCTGAAAAGATTGTTGAGGCAAAGCCCAGGGGCTGAGTCAGCGCCTCTTGAATTTTGGCTCGCATGTCCTGAGAGGCGTTGACCCCCATCCAGCCGGGTTTGGAGATGCGGGAGTCTTGGGAGATGTTCAGGCCTTTGGAGGCGGTGTGAACTTGAATCGACCTCCCGTGCACCTTGTCCTTTTGCCAGGCGTTGTACTGCCGCTTGCGGGTCTTCCCTTTTACCTGGGTGAAAGAGAGGAACGGCAGAGTCGGAGGAGGTTGCACTGGTACTTTGCACACGACCCAGTGTTAGCCAGAGGTCGTTTGGCCAGGAAAAATCACTTACGGGGCCTGGTAGGTGACTGAGGGAAGCCGCAGCGGCTGCGAGGGGTTTTCCTTTTGCATCTTGGGCTTTCCTTGCCGATAAGTTTTGCGCTCTTGTCCGCCTTTGCTGTGGTTGGGGGTCAGAGGGTCTTTTCCTGTGGTTCAAAAGTGGGGCTCACTGAGGTACTTTAGTCAGTCTGTAGTCCGAGTCGTCCTCTGAGTCATCCTCCAAGTAGTTGTCTGATGAAGAGCAGGGCTCTTTGAGCGCTGTAGTTCGTGAGCTCTTGCTATGCTTCCTAGTCAGAGAGGCGGTTCTTGGGATCTCATGAACAAACTCACAAGGGAGGTTTGGCTGGCGTGCAGTCCGAGTCCTCAGACAAGGAGGAAAGATCCTCAAGGGCCGCTGTAAGTCCCGAGTGGTCTTTAAAAGCTGCCTTCAGCCCAGAGTCCCTGACACAAGCTGCAAGCGCAGACGGTATTGATTCGTCGACGTTGCTCAGACCTCGGTGCTTTTGAGACCAAGATGGCCCGTTGAGCTTGTCAAAGTGGCGTTCCAGAACGCCAAAATCCGGGTCTACATTCTGGAGGTCCTGGTGGCTAGAAAAATGATGAATGATTCCGACGTGCACGAGCTGGACTTTCAATGGATCCAGAATGTTCACCTGATCTGGAGAGAGCTTGAGGTCCTTCAAAAGGGGAAACCTCCGTAGTGGTGTGAAAGAGGAAGCCTCTGGATTTATTTAAAAGCTCACCTCTGGGCTAAAGCCACCATGGCCTTCCTAGACAATTGCCTGACCCCTTCCATTACTCGCAGGCTGCTGGTGGTGATGGTAGAAAGAAAGATGGCCCTGAATCGTGGCTGACCGAACGGTGATTTGAATCACATGACCTGCCGGGACGCGTCCGTTCATTTGTTAAATGGCTGCCGAGAGTGTTTGTTGGAGAGAGAACTGGCGCTGAGTCAAGACTTTAAATCCAGTCTCATGTCCAACAAATCACTTCAGCTGTGGCCTTTGGTTGCACGTTGGCGGCTAGGCTTGGGCACTGAGTCAAGACTTTAAATCCCGCCTGCTTGTCTGTGCACAAGCTTATGCCGGTTACGCCAGGAAGGAATCGAGCCGCATGGTAAGCAGTCTTGACCTTCTAGAAACAACAGCTGAGAGGGTGGAGATGGGATTGGGATTGTCATGGCGGAAAAGAAGTTCGATCGTCAGCGCCTAATGTCTTATAAAAGGAAGACATGTGACTGGCGTCTAAGTTTTTGAATTAAGCTTTACTTTCTTTCCGACCGGTCACAATGTAGTAGTCGTTTTCATGTATTTTGCATTATGAATGAAGAAACCACTGTCTATAAAGTCTCAACAACATCTGGATGAGGGCTTGTCCTGGTTCAGGTGCAAGCAGCTCAACCTGAAGCACTTCGCTATGCTCTCAGCCTTTTTGCTCTTACAGATCCAGAACTATCCCAGGTATGATATGAAAACGCGAGAGTCTGTTCATACGGCGCATCAGAATTCTATTACTATAATCTTGCAACCTTCAAACTTTCATCGATTAATCCTCCGCAGTCTTTCCCATCAGTGCTAGTGATGTGTGGGGCCTGGCCAAAGCCTGGCCTATCCAGCAGGCCTGACTGGGTCTTGGGCTTGGGCCTGAATCCTGAAAGCCTGAGTCCCAGGGCCAAAGCCCGGGCTTTTACTCATCAATATTGGAACCCACTGGAGGTAGAAAAGATGATGTCATCTTTTCTTGCAGACTTGGTAGATAGATAGATAGATTACACAGCCCAAACAATAATAAAATCACCTGCGGTCCCGTAAAGGAAACGGCCGGTCCCTGTACCCGCGTAGATGGTGAGCTCAACATCGTCAGGCAGGGACAGGGAAGCAGGCCTAAAGTAAAGTAATGGCTAGCTTAGTACCGATTACATAGTGAAATAGATTGTGCATGTTGATGGTACTCCTTATCCATCTCCTTATTCCATCTCTTTATCTATCTTTCTCTCTTCATGGCTAGCTATGACTAGCTTTGCCATTACCTATGCGGTTACTTATGACACTTATGACAGGTATTGATTGAATGATTGACTCATATGTGGACAAGTATTATTTTCTCCTCTCACTTGTTCTGTCTACAGCTGAGGTATGCTTTATTTCTGCTTTGTTGTTCTTACTTTATTGGTTATCTTTAGGTATCTTAACGTTGTCTAACAGATTATGAGACTCGGTTCTACGTGAACTAGAAGATATATTATTCTGATATAAATCCTATCCAATCCAGCCATGATGTTGTCCGTAAACAAATCTGTTGAAGGTAAGACTGGTCATAAACATTCATTGATTCCGGAGCGAATGCGCACTGCTGGGTCTGGAGGTGCGACTTTGTTAATTATTCTGTTGTCCATGGTTAACGTGGACATAGTGCCGTAAAGGGAGATGAAGGAAAGTTCCATATAGCTGGTATCGGAACGTCAAAGCTGCCAAAGCAACCCAGAGCAGCTCAGAGCGCTCTACAGCGAGTACCCTTGCTCTGAGATGCTTTGGACTGAATAGCAACTGAATAGAACTGCTTTCATCAAAACCCAGGTTTTGCAGATGTTGTTCTCGCTCCAGGGAAAGACCAGTTGATATACTCACCTGGCATCGTCGCCTTGGACATATTTCCTTACCATGTATCCTCCGTATGGCTTCCTGGAATCTTGTTGACAGTTTGAATATTACTTCAAAGGCAGTTCTTGTTTGTGAGAATTGCTTGTACAGAAAGGCAACAATACTCCCATTCAATGAAGTATTTGAACATGAAAAGGAGGTTCTGGAACGTGTACATATTGACCTCTGGGATCCGGCGAGCACACAGAGTTTCTCAGGCAAGAGATATTTGATGTTGTGTATGGATGGGTGGTCTTCCGCAAGGTTTCCGTATTTGACATTGAATAAACGGAAGGAAACTTGAGGCGCTTGACCATTTTCAAGTTATGGCAGAATGCCAGACTGGAAAGAAGTTGAAGAGGACCCGCATCGACGGTGGAGGGGAATTAGTGAATGATCTTGTCGAAGCGTATTGCTTGAAGCATGGGATTATTGTGGAGAAAGTTCCTGTTGAGTTGTCAGCTGCTAATGGTATGGCAGAAAGAGGATTCAGAACAGTCTTTGAAGGCACACGTACTATGCTTGGTGAATCAGCTTGTCACCAGCTTTCTGGGCAGAGACTACGAACACTTTCATTTACCTTGACAACTTTGTCCCTTCTTCCTGATATCCTGATCTAGTGCCTATAGAAGAGTGAACGCGTAAATGTCAAAATGTCTCTCATCTCCCGCCATTCGGATGCGATTGCTGGGTTACTTTACCCTGTGTGTGGACTGGTGGAAAAATAGATCCTTATCATTCAGTAAAGGGAAAACTGATTGGTTATATGGGCAGAAGAGGATATAGAGTCTGGTGCCCTGGGACAAAGTGTATCAAAGAGTCACATAATGTACGGTTTGAGGAAGGCGTTGCTCAGCGAACGCGTCAACCAGTGGAGATCAAGGAGATCATAGACTTGCCAGATGGAGTTACCAACGGCGTTGATTCTGGTAAGTATTCAACAGACGCCACACCCAATAACTCCGCCATTGTTGGTACCTCCTGCCGAACCAGGTGACCGTATTGCAACTCCCCACTCTGCCTGAAGCTATCCAGCTTCGATTTTCAACTCGAAAACGCTTTCCGCCTCGCTGGCTGATAGAAGAAATGGATTTTTTGGATATCCTCTTGAACGATGATGTTGTTAGTACTGCACTTTCACTCATAGTCAATGATCCATGCAATTCTGCTAGTTTAATTCATGATTCTACTATGTTGTCTTCTCCAGGTGCTATTTCAAGTCTGAACCTCGTTCAAGCGCAACTGTGCATTCCCGGATGCGGTTGACTACTGCGACTGGTGTAGGAGGGTACGATGTCCTCCTAGCACTTACTACTCATCCCCCGAGTCGACGGACTTTGGCTACTATCGTGTTTAGAGATACCATACCTGTCCATAGCATTGTCAAGATTGCTAAGTTGCTCTTTAATCATTCTGTGTGCAGTTTCTTTGACTTAAATTCAGATTTTGATACCGGATGGGTAAGAGCTGGTCCACAGCCTCAACCACCGCCGAGAATTGTTACTCCAGTGTACCACCAACCGCGCAAGGTGTTCCAATGCGATTTCCAAATTATCGGCAGGTTTATTACAGTCCTAGCCGCCTCCAGAGCTTCGGAAAATTTTGTATGAGGTATTAGGAGTGCGCAAACGAAAGATATCGAGTCGACAAAGCGTGCCAATTGCCCTGAGTATCACTCCACTTCACACGTGCAAGAGATAGCTCATACAAGTTTGATTTTACTTATGGGAGATGTTCTACTGACAGCCCCTTTGTTGCAGTCCCTCAAGTTTAATTCCAAATCATCGAGACTCCGGCTAGAGAACGCGTATATGGAGCGAGACTACGATCCCACTAAGGATATAAGACCAGCTAGGTATTATTCTGTTAGCCCACTTCGTGATTTTACTCTTTTATAGAAGCTGTTTTCAACCCTCAAGAACGTTTGAGTGTAACGGTGTTATTGCCTTGAAAGTATCTGTCTATTGTGACTGCTGTAGGAATCAACTGTGTGCCCCGAGCACTAACGCCTCACCTCCGGATTGTCGGATTGTGGATTGTGTCATTATGCGAGACTCTATGCTAGTCCCTAGCTGTGTTGCGGGATTTGCTGAATTTTTATTTGATTATTCCATGTACATCTTCTGTGACTTTTATTCGTGTTGGGATTTGGATCGGACGTACGCTCACCTTTCCTCACCTTGGATGTTTATTCTCCCTGTGTTCTAAGACAACCATCCGATATTAATTGGGCTAGCGCCTTGCCCATGCGACTATTCAGTGCGGTGCGTGACCGTTGTGATACTTTCAAATTATTTGCCTCCAACTATGCTACTACTATCTGATGTGTCTTATGCCATTCCAGTCCTTCTATCTGTTACTCATTGTTCAATGCCTTCTGTGATTTTCTTCTATCTTATTCCGCGTGTCAAATACTATACAACAATTACATTCTTCTGCCTGTGTTTCCCTTCACTTGGGGCCATTAGCATTTACCGTAACCCCGCCGTAACCCGCCATAACGGTCACGGCAGGGTTACGGCAAATGTCCTCAGGGTTACGGTACTTTCTTTGAGGGTCACGGCACTTTACAAGTCCTGTAATATACGTTGCAGATCTGGAGTTTTGAATACATCTATTGTATGCTTCTCTCGTATTTTTATATGGTACAAGCTGTTGGCATACCTATTTATACAAGTTGTGGGCCTCTTTCTAACAATTACTATGATAAATCACAGTAAAGTAATGATAATGTTCCAAAAGTTGTAGCAGGGCTATGTAAATATACCAAAGGTCACGGCAAGATTACGGTAAATGTTGTAAAAGTCACGGTAGACATACTAAAGGTCACGGCAGGGTTACGGTACTGGTCACAACACTTGATGTAAAGGTCACGGTAAATGTACTAAAGGTCACGGCCATCAGGAAAAGCCATTTTTGCCTAGGTGACCCAGAGTGGCCTAAAGCAAACTAGGTGACCTATGAATCCTATGGCATCCTAGGAATTTGGGCTCGTCCCTTGCCAGTCAAGGCTCTTGAGGATTCCCTAGGCAAGCCTAGGTTTGCCCAGGTTTGCCCAGGTGCTCCTGGGGAACACCCGGGGAACACCTGGGCAAACCTGGGCAAACCTAGGCTTGCCTAGGATACCCTAGGGAATCCTCAAGAGCCTTGACTGGCAAGGGACAAGCCCAAATTCCTAGGATGCCATAGGATTCATAGGTCACCTAGTTTGCTTTAGGCCACTCTAGGGTCACCTAGGCAAAAACGGCTTTTCCTGATGGCAGGGTTACAGTACATGTTGTCAAGGTCATGGCACTTGTTGTAAAGGTCACGGTGAATACACTAAAGGTCACGGCTGGGTTATGGTAAATGTTGTAAAGGTCACGGTAAATATACTAAAGGTTACGGCGGGGTTACAGTAAATGTTGTAAAGGTCACGGCACTTAGGAAGAATGTTATGGTACATCAATGGTACATGCATTGAAATAACAGATATCAATAATCACTCTATCACTAATCAAACAAAGTCTGTACAAGGTCACGGCAAATCAACTGAAGGTCACGGTAAATATACAAAATGTGACTGTGGGGTGACGGCGGGGTGACGGCAGGGTGACGGCAGGGTTACGGCTGGGTTACGGCTGGGGGTTACGGTAAATGTGCTATGCCCCTTCACTTGTGGTTCTCTTATAAATGATATTTTGAGATATTTCCCTATGATTTTGAGGTCAAAATCTAATCTATCCCTCACTGTGGTAGTGCTAGCTGCCCTAGCGGTAGCTAATACTCCACTTCTTACATTTACTATTAGTTTACTTTGATGTTCACTTCTATGTTAGTCTATACTGTACCGTTTCATTCCCCACTCTTATATCACTTACAGTCTATTCCGTCTCACTTCTATTACTTACCATTACTTACTATCTACTCATTCCATACTACACTTCATTCACTTCCTATTCTTTAATATGTGCATGTACTTTCTGTGCCTTTTCCCTTCTTTAGGTCCTCTAGGATTTATCACACATGCGCCTATGTCCCCGGTGCACAATGTGGAAGTGGTAGTTGCCCCGTCGGTAGCTACACATCCATATACGCTGTTCATCTGTACTTTATACTTACACTTATATATATTACAAATTACCTCACCCTTCAAAAAATTTATCAATTCGCTTCATTTCTCACGCATTTTCTCTCTCCCTTTTCTACTTCCACTATCCATTCCTCTCCTTATTCCACTTCTCTCCTTCACCTTTGATACCATGACACGACGATATCAACCACCTTGTACAGCTCGATGATTACGGCCATCAACATCACTAATACACGCTATTGGAAATTGGCAACTTCTCATTTGTTTGTCTCCTCAGATCTCCTCTCGTCACTCAAGGACTCAAAGAACATTTCTACAGCACCTTCAGCATATCCTCTATCGATTCCACGGCTTGGATTGGTGACAGAAAGTTGGTAGCAGTCAGACAGGTTCGGTTTTATTTCGGTATATTGTATGTTTTATGATTTCTTTTTCCATTGATTTCCTCGCTTGATCATTCTTCCCTTCCCCCATCCAACAGGTCTCGCGCCACAGTGGATGCAACAGTCGTTCAGTACACACCTAGATTGTGACGTTGAGGTTGGCGCCCTCTCCTGTCCCCACTGATGGTCATAAGTGGGAAATCTAGCTTAATCGTCGAGGGTGTTACGCGCGGTGCTCTGCAGAAACTCAGAGTAGCTTACTTGGAGGTATTTCATTTCGTTTGGACTATTTTCTTTCTAAATACTTTATCCTACCTCTGTACATCACATGTACTAAAAAGCCATTTTTGCCTAGGTGACCCCAGAGTGCCCTAAAGCAAACTAGGTGACCTATGAATCCTATGGCATCCTAGGAATTTGGGCTCCTCCCTTGCCAGTCAAGGCTTTTGAGGATTCCCTAGGCAAGCCTAGGTTTGCCCTGGGTTTGCCTAGGATACCCTAGGGAATCCTCAAGAGCCTTGACTGGCAAGGGATGAGCCTAAATTCCTAGGATGCCATAGGATTCATAGGTCACCTAGTTTGCTTTAGGCCACTCTGGGGTCACCTAGGCAAAAACAGCTTTTCCTGATGCTATACAGTCAGGCGACGTACGAGCACGTGTGGCGGTCTGTATATATTATAGGTAGTAAGAAGTAGTATTTTTTATTTTGATATTATCAACATATATACTTACCTGTTGATAGGTACTCTCGCGTCTCTTCCCAACAAGGTACAAAAATGCTTCTGGAGCGTTGGCCAAGCAATCCAGAGAGAGAAATGGGAACAGACTCAAAAAAGAGGAAATTAGAAGAAGGGACATGTTCCGATACCTGAATCTTGATTTGGTTTAATGCCTATGCATCCATGACCTGATGCACTGATGTGACCTGCGTAATACAGAGCTGTTACCTGTCCTAATTACACCTTGCCAGACTGTTACACTGGGGGCATCGACCATGGCATCTGAAAATCAGATGCTTTAATATCATCCCAATAGGCACCTTGAACGGCATCTGAAAATGACACATAGGCCCTCCTTTGACCTTGTCACACTCTTATATAAAGAATTCAAATCAATGGCTAATCCTTCCTTTGACAAGTCCCAAAGGTCTTTGAAGTAGAGACAAAGGGGTCAAATACTGAATTTTGTTTCTGCTTCAAAGCCCTTTGAGACTGGCTGAAGAAATAAATGGCCATTGATTTAGATCGCTATAGACAAGTGTGACAAGGCCAATATGTGATCCTCAGATGCCTTTCGAGGTGCCTTTCAAGAGCCTATCGAGATGATATTAAAGCATCCAATTTCAGATGCCATGGTCAATGCCCCCAGTGTTACTTGCCCTACTAATTACACCTTGCCAGACTCATGGAAAGGATGCAGCTACAGAGGTGGTTTTGTATCAGAAGTCTACAGCACCTATTGTCACAGACTTAAGGGCAGTGGCAGCTGTAGTGGGACGTATATATACCAAGGGATATTATGGAATTGTTGACCGTAGTAATGGTCTTGTAGATCCTATTTTTTCTGAGGATTGAATAGATTAAGTTTACTTTGACATCAGTCAAAATGATTGTCTGCTGAAGGCAATCCAAATGATTGCCCTTAATAGTAGGCAATCTAAATGATTGTCTTAATTTAGGCACTCTAATTGACTGTTTGCTCAAGGAAATCAAAATGATTGTCTTAATTTTGGGCAAGCTAAATGATTGTCTTAATTGGGCACTCTAAATGATTGTTTGCTCAAGGCAATCTAAACAATTGTCCTTAAATAGTAGGCAATCTAAATGATTGTCTTAATTTTGGACACTCTAAATGATTGTTTGCACAAGACAATCAAAATGAGTGTTTGGCAAAAAAAACATCTAAATGATTGTTTTTTCAAAAAATGATTGTCTCAGACAATCAAATTCATTGTTTTTCCTTCCCGTAGTGTGTACTAATACTTGCAAATGGTGTCGAGGCAAGCGCCCAATTGCGGCCCGCTGGCTCAAAAGGTATAACTAATAACTTGAATGCTTGTATATTAAAAGCACTGTACACTTGTGCAAAGTTTGTACAGTAGTACAAAGCTTGTATAACATTTTAAAAGCCTTGTATAGACATACAATGTTCTCGCTTGTACAGTGCTTGTAACCCACTATACAGCTGTATAATACCGGCCTGTATAATTTGGAGTCAGGGTAGTGAGTTTGGAGTCACGATGGTGAGTCTTGAGTATATTTGATTTGCGTTTGAGTCAAAACTTTGGAGTTCAAGTCAGTTGAGTCAAAAAAATTTGAGTATGAGTCTATTTGATTTGAGTATGAGTTTACTCGGTTGGCGTATGAGTTTACTTGATTGAGTCTGGGTAAAAATGATATTCTATCAAGTAGGGTGTCTTTGGACAAGCTTTATGGCTGTATACGGTGCTATATGGTTACCTGGTAAGGTCAAGTTCCACGTTTTGACTTTTGCATACCAGAGGGAAATGTAATCGCCGGTCGTTGGTATGTGCCAATTGGATTACAGACGACTGGACCTACAGACACAACAAGGTACATACTGATAATGATAGCGAAGTGTGAGCAATAAAACAACGACGTGAGACCGATAGCATCGGAGTATATGTGAAAGTAAACAAAGGAAAGCAGTACCAGCAGCAAAGGAAGGCAGAAAGAGCAAAGGGGGAGAGCAGGAGGAGCAACAATGTGAATCAAGTTTTCTTGTTTCTAGCCTTGCGAGCAGCACGAGCGATTGAAGCCGTCGACGGATCCTGTTCTTTGTCTTCATCAACATCCAAGTTGGACTTGCTTTTCTCTGGGGCACCGCATCCATTCGGGTTCAAGTAGTTAACGAACAAATGTCATTGAAGATAGTAGGATATGCGCTCGTTCCACCATTCTAAAAGGTTGACGACCTTCGTGTCCTTGGGGTACTCTTTGAAATACTTGACCATCTCCATGTAAAACTTGACATAGTTGAAGTGGCCATTGACACCGTCCCATTTGTCTGCAGCGGAGATAGCAAATCGAGTCTGAAAGCATGTTAGCAAAGTTTTTGTATCTGCATCCCCTTTGGAGTTCACACCCACAGGTCAATCAATTGTTCAACAGGCACCTACCACAGTGTGAACGTCGAACGTCGGATGGAACTCCCTGGAGCCACGAGATGAGCATCATTCCATGTATAGATTTAGTCAAAAATGAGTTTGAGAAAAAAGACTCAAAAATGACGCGAACCCATCTGACTGCTATGGCCCATCTGTGACCTACCTGAAGTGTGGAGGTATTGGTAGATATGTTGTGGGTGCTGTAGAAATGTTTTTTGAGCTCATACTACTAGTAGTGAGTATTGACTCTTGAGGTTTTGAGTCTGACTCCATTTTGACTCAAGCTTGGCTCACTCAACTCTGATAAAACTTAAATGGTATAAAGTTTTGAGCACAATCTGAGCTTGACTCAAGCTTTGACTTATTCAACTCCAACGAAACTCAAATGGGGCATTTTTGAGCTTCATCATGATTCAACTTATGATTATCTATCAAACTAGAAAATAATATTCAATGGGCCATTAGCATTTACAGTAACCCCCGTGCAGTCACCCAGCAGTCACCTGCAGTCACCCAGAACAGTCACCCTGCAGTCACCCTATGTCTAAATGCAGTCACCCCAACAGTCACCTTAAGGCCAAATGCAGTCACCCTAACAGCCGCCCAATTAATTATATATGTAACAAGAAAAACAGCAATGTATCCTGTATCCTGTGTACTAAGTGTATCCAACTGTAGTGATTCCTAATGTCCAGCCTCCAGACAAAATATTTAATCCAGACTCTGCATACTTAGTGTTTCATCGCTCTTTACGCTTTTTCACGTGATTCTTTTCCCATCCATACCTATTACTCGCTCAGAATTGGCATACAATGATACATTCAGATTACATGAACTTGTATAATATATGTTATGTTTAACTATGATTGACGTTTACACTGAGCATTCTAAGGTGCCGTGTAAATGCAACTATCTCAGATGCCGCATGATGGCCATCAATGATCAAACACGGCATTCCCCCAGTTGTCACTGTACCGTCAATACACATTCCTTGCACCATAGTATTTAAATCTCACACTGGTAAGCAGACCGCATGCAATTTTTTTGTTATCTGTTCACGCCCTACTACCTACTAGAGCGATGATCCGGCTTGATCGGGCCTCACTGTTACACATTACAGTTGGCCAATCACCCAAAAGTGTCCTGATTATCTGGGCGTAAATATATAGTGCAGCGACGGGTGTACATGATGAGATCCAAAGGTCATGAACAGTAGGGGCGCAGAACATGTGAATAAGCACTCTACGTTCTGAGCAGAAAATTTGATCCATTGTATAACACACCCTATGGGCAAAGTCCTTAAGAACACCGGTGAACACGACAAATAGGATACTATTGTGTGTACGACGGTGTAAAAGACTAACTAGCCTCTTAAGTAATCGTACGATACTTATAGTAACGGATTTATTATATAATTAATAATAAATAGAATTATAAGATAGACCGTTTGGTCTATCGGCGGCGTCTGGGATGACTGTATCACCGGATACGGTCAGTGGTGATGAGGGAGAGGCGGAGGCGTTACACCCTCCCCCACCAGATTAACATCAGGGATGTAAATCGTACAACTGGTAATGACATCATCACCATCCAAACCATTTTTGGTTTGGATTAACATGGAATGATCCCGCATCAAGTACGGGATTAAATTTGATGCGGCGCATCAGATTTTCGGACTTATCTGAATCAAACTCTAGTGGGGCGTACCACTAAAGCACTGTTTGATTCAGAAATGTCCGACAGTTCAACACGCAGACTCGGAAGTTTCCGAGTATTGCTTAATGAGGATTCTCAGTGAGAATCCGGGCTGAGGATAAGTAGTGATGCCCAGGTAAGGCATATTACCTGGGCGTCGGAATAAACCAATAAATCATTCGGAAGGTTTATCCTTTCCGATACTTAAGGAGGTGTCCTCCTCGATTGGCTCAAGAACATATCTAATGTTCTCGGTGTCCGACTCATCGGGGTGTTCTGATGATTCAAGTTCATCTCTATTCCTAGATGAGACATAATAGTTAGTGAGGGCCGTGTGGTCCTCAATGCGCGCGACGGCTCTGACCATCACTTTTAATTTGGCATACTCCGGAACGATCCCCTTGTTTGTGAGTTGCCTGATAATATTGAAGGGTAATCCCTCAATGAACCATTTCCGCATTGTTGCATCATCCGGTGTTTGGAGCATCTGTGATGCCCATCGTGTAAGTGAGGAATAATAATCCCTCACACCCGTATTGGGTGAATACTCAATAAGGTCAAACTGCCGTGCAGCTTGATGAATGGTCGTTGCTTGGATGCAACAATCAAAGACACCAATGATGGCACCTTCAAATGTCCACTTAAGGACAGTGCAGTGTATACCAGCGACTTCGTCGTTATACCAGTCAAGGGCTTTGCCCTGTAGAAACATGCCAAGCACGGCAGTCCGTGTAGCATCATACTTATCACCGCACATGCGGTTGACTACCATCCATTGGAGAAGTGACATTAGCCACCGCTCAAAGACATCAACATCCGGAGATGGAACTTTAAGAGCTTTATGGCTCTCAATGGGAGGGATAGGATTCCCTACCTTATCTCGAATTTGTTTACCTTGTGTTTCCATTGGGAACGACATTCGTCGTCACCTGTTGTTTCTCGCATCTTAGACGCAGGTGAACGCAGTATTTTACAGCGCTCATTAGGAGTAATTTTACCCTTACAGGTAGCAAATTTGTCTAGCCAAGAGGCATCAGACGAAGAGTCAGTATTTGACTCGGTATCACTAGAGTCAGATGATTCATCCGACCATGGCCTGCGTTTGCGGCCTTTGGATTTAGCACTCTTGTGCTTCCTCCCCCCTTTACGGGATTTTTTACTAGGAGCTTTTGCTCTGGCACAATTGCTTGGTCCTGCAACGGACTCGGCAGGTGGAACATAGAATCGATCCCAGATTTCTCTGGGAGTATTCAACTTGTCAACGGGTATTCCATCGACATTATATCCCACCATTTGGTCGGGAAGCCCAGATGGCGCGAATCCGAAATCTCGGAGACTGGTGTTATGTTGGCGTTGAATCACTATGCGACTCATCCAATCTTTAGCTACTCCCAACGGAAGCGGCTGTGGTTGCAACTCGGCCAATACCGTTGGTACTGGCATTGAACTTGGCTCTGGCGCATTGCTGGGCGGCAATTTGGGCAGTCTTACAGTAGTGTGTACTACCGGAGGGGCAACACTTTGTGTCGCCGGGGCGATGGATATGGTAGTAGGAACTACCGGAAGGGTACCGTGTTGCGGTCCGTTACTGGAATGATTTCCAGTAGTGTTTGGTACAACTACTGGAGGTGTAATAATATTGGGTACCATTGGCGCCCTTGCAGTAGGGAAGTACATTGTACTTTCTTGTGGTGGTATCGCTACTACCTGATTGAAGTTACGAGGTAACTTTGGTTCACTTTTAATGTTCACCGCGCTTTGTGGTGAGCAAGATTTGGTCACCGGTAATGGCCTGGGACCTCGCAGTGTCAGAGACGCTGCCTCCGCATTGGGACTCTGTCTCATGCGGGATGTGTAGATGGGTGTTGGTATAGTTACTGACACTGGTGCGTATTCCTGTCGGAATACAGGAACATGACGGGGTGACTTGGTCATCCCTTGTGAATACTGTTCGTCCAACAGTCATTGTTGGACTGACGGTGCCTTGGGCACAGTCTCATGCCATTGGCGTACCGAGTTGTTTGCCTTGGTAGGAACAGATGGTGCTGCATTGTGCAATACCGGCGGTGTGACGGCAGGCCGTCTCGGTTTAGGTGCAGCAATAGTGACTCTATTGCTGTTTCTTGATGAAGAAGATCTTTCTTCATCAGATCGGATGCTAGATGCATCCCATTTCTCAGTTATATTGAGAATACGATTGAGTACTTGCGTACTCTTGTCAATCGATGCCGCTACATCTCATAGCGCAGAAGAAATCTCACTTAAACCCTCTCGGGTCGGCCGTTTCTTACGAATAGTCATATACTGTTCATTAGGTGGACTTTTGTCCTGCCTGTAGTGCCGTCCTTCAGATGCACGCACGGAATGAGTCGCTGATGCGACTGAATAGATTGATTGTGGTGACACGTCACCACGAATGGAAGGTGCGCAATCGCGCACACTCCGATATGACTTCTCTGATTGATTTCGAGAGGTCATTGAGACAGCAAATGATATAGCGGGACGGAAAATGGAGCGGGTTTTGTATAGCTTGTGATGTGAGTTGGAATAGTGGTTGTTATACTTGGTAGTATAACTGGTTTTAGCTTGTTAAACTAATAGCTTTGTGTTATTCACACAATAGTAATTTTTTGATGTTCAAAAAAGTATAACACGCCCTATGGGCAAAGTCCTTAAGAACACCGGTGAACACGACAAATAGGATACTATTGTGTGTATGACGGTGTAAAAGACTAACTAGCCTCTTAAGTAATTGTACGATACTTATAGTAACAGATTTATTATATAATTAATAATAAATAGAATGATAAGATAGACCGTTTGGTCTATCGGCGGCGTCTAGGATGACTGTATCACCGGATACGGTCAGTGGTGATGAGGGAGAGGCGGAGGCGTTACACATTGACACAATGCGTCAGATGGTTTTCATCAGCCTGCAGTTTATTTCTATGATGGAATGGTAAATGGAGGTTGCAGTAGGCGGGAAAAGGGCTCCCTGAAAACACTATTATCTGGTACTTCACCCAGTCTTCCAGAGGACTATAGTGATTATCACACTTGCTGTGTGGTATTTCATCTTAAAGGTGGTACCAGTGCGCAAAAATGGTTTTGCCGCCGGCAAACTCAGCTGGTCACAAAGAATCATAAGGTGGAGATCACAGCACCGGGCACCACGTTTGCTTCAGTCTTACCCCCAGCTAGGCTCGCTAATGAGGCATTTGAAGAAATTCCTCTGGGAAAGTGTACTTGGTTCTCAGAAACAACAATCAACCAATTCCACCAACAGGCCACCGCACCCATTGAGTATGAACACTTGACCGAAAAGCCTGAAATCAGCGTCAGCGTCAATCCAGAAGTAATTAACATTCACGACTCTGATTCTGAGTCAGACAGCAGCGGTCTACCTGAAGTTGGGGATATATACACGGATTCCACATCACAGGACATTCCAATGGAGGTCGATGGTGTGGCAGCCACTACTAGCACCCAGATAACTCCTTCTTTGCCTACCCAATCCCTCAGAAGGTCAGCCAGAGACCGAAAAATAAAAGTCAGAACAGATTAGTTTGTTTTGATGGAGCTCGCTAGCACATCGGCAATTGCTAATATAAACTTGGATACAGAGCTATTGGACATTTGTACGTAGATGACTGATTTCTATATATACCTATGGACACATACTAGTTACAGAGCTACTGGACATTTGTAGGTAGATGTCCAGTTTCCTTATATATAATGATATACCTATGGACATGCTATAATTGCACATACGTTGCAGTTGCCTTTATACAATGCTAAGTGCACAGCATGATTTAGCTACTTAGTCCATTTTTCAGAAATAAGAATCACCTTTGAGCCATCTACCCATTAAACATTTACAGTCACCCTGCAGTCACCTTTGAGGCATTATACAGTCACCCAGCAGTCACCTTTGCAGTCACCTTTGAAGTATTTACAGTCACCCAGCAGTCACCTTTGAGATATTTGCAGTCACCCAGCAGTCACCTTTGAGATATTTGCAGTCACCCAGCAGTCCCCTTTGAGGTATTTGCAGTCACCCAGCAGTCACCTTTGAGATATTTGCAGTCACCCAGCAGTCACCTTTGGGATATCTACAGTCACCTTTGAGGTATTTACAGTCACCT